>JAIUJO010000021.1:2500-5000 GCA_023846275.1 Vanilla planifolia
AAGAAGAAGAAGTGATAGAAGAAGAAGATGAAGAAGAAGAAGAAAAAAAAGAAGAGAAAGAAGAAGAGAAAGAACAAAAGGAAGAAGAAGAAGAAGAAGAAGTGGAGGAGGAAGAAGAAGAAGGAATAGAAGAAGAAGAAGAAGACGAAGAAGAAGAAGTAGAAGTAGTAGAAGAAGAAGGGAAGAAGTTGAGGAAGAAGAAGAAGAAGAAGAAGAAGAAGAATAAGTGCAAAAAGAAGAAGAAGAAGAAGAAGAGGAAGAAGCAGAAGAAGAAGAAGAAGAAGAAGAAGAAGAAGAAGAAGAAGAAGAAGAAGAAGAAGAAGAAGAAGAAGAAAAAGAAGAAGAACAGTAATAAGAATAAGAATAAGAAGAAGAAGAAGATGGTGATGATGATGATAACAATGATGATGAAGAAAAAGGATAAATAGATGAAGAATAAAAGAAGAAGAAGAAGAAGAAGAAAAAGAAGGAGAAGAAGAAAAAGAAGTAGAAGAAGATAAGAAGAATGAGAAGAGGAAGAAGAAGAAGTAGTGGAAGAAGAAGTAGTAGTCGAAGAAGAAGTAGAAGAAGAAGAAGGAGAAGAAGAAGAAGAGGGAGAAGAAGCAGAAGAAGAAGAAAGAGTAGAAGAAGAAGAAGAAGAAGAAGAAGATGAAGTAGAAGAAGTGGTAGGAAAATATGAAGAAGAAGAAGAAGAAGAAGAAGCAAAAGAAGAAAAACAAGAAGAAGAAGAAGAAGAATCAGAAGAAAAAGTTGAAGAAGAGGGAGAAGAAGAAGAAGAAGGAGAAGAAGAATTACAATTAGAATTAGAATTAGAAGATGAAGAAGAAGAAGTAGTAGAAGTAAGTAGTAGAAGTAAAAGAAGAAGAAGAAGAAGGAGAGGAAGTGCAAAAAGAAGGAGAAGAAGAAGTAGAAGCAGTGGTAGAAGAAGAAGAAAAATAAGAACAAAGACGAATTAGAAGAAGATAGAGAAGAAGAAGAAAATGAAAAGGAAAAAGAAGTAGAACAAGAAAGAGAAGTAGCAGTAGTAGTTGAAGAAGAAGAAAAAAAAAGAAGAATATGAATAAGAGGAAGAAAGGGAACAAGAAGAAGTTGAAGTAGTAGTAGAAGAAGAAGAATGGGGAGAAGAAAGAAGAAGAAGGGGAAGAAGAGAGAGAAGAAGAAGAAGAAGATGATGAAAAAGAAGAAAAGAAAGAAGTTGTAGAAAAAGAATAAGAATAAGAAGAAGAAAAGGAAGAAGAAGAAGGATACAGTGAAGAAAAGGAAGAAGATGAGGAAGAAGAAGAAGAAAAAGAAGAAGAAGAAGAAGAAGAAGAAGAAGAAGAAAAAGAGGAAGAAGAAGAAGAAAATGAAGAAAAAGAAGAAGAAGAAGAAGTGGAAGAGTAAGCTGAAGAAGTATAATGAGAAGAAGAAGTTGAAGAAGGTAAAGAAGAAGAGGAAGAAGAAGAAGTAGTAGAAGAAGAAAAAGAAGAAGTAAAAGAAGAAGATGAATAAGAAGATGAAGAAGAAGAGGACGAAGAAGAATAAGAAGAGGAAGAAGAAAAAGAGAAGGAGAAGAAGAAGAAATTGAAGAAGAAGAAATTGAAGAAGAAGAAAAAGAAGAGAAACAAAGAGAAGAAAGATATGATGAAGAAGAAAACATAGAAGAAGAAGAAGTTGATGAAGAAGAGAAAGAAGAAGATGAAGAAGATGATGATGATGAAGCAGAAGCTGTTGTAGTAGTAGTAGTAGAAGAAGGAGAAGAAGAAGAAGAAGAAGAAGTAGAGGAAGAAGAAGAAGAAGAAGTTGAAGAAGAAGTAGAATAAGAAAAAGAATAAGAAGTAGAGGAAGAAGAAGAAGAAGGAGAAAAAAAGAAGTAGAGGAAGAAGAAGAAAAACAAGAACATATAGAACAAGAGGAAGAGGTAGAAGAAGAAGAAGAAGAAGAAATAGAAAAAGAAGAGAAAGAAGAAGTAGGGGAAGAAGAAGAGGAAGAAAAAGCAAAAGAAGAAGAAGAAGAAATAATAGAAGAAGAAGTTGAGGAAGAAGAAAAGAAGAAGAAGAAGAAGAAGAAGAAGAAGAAGAAGAAAAAGAAGAATAAGAATAAGAGGAATAAGAATTAGAAGAAGATGTAGTAGTAGTAGTATTAGTAGTAGTAGTAGAAGAAGAAGAAGTAGAAGAAGATGAAGATAATGAAGAAGAAGAAGAAGAAAAGGATTAAGAAGAAAAAAATTAAAAAAGAAGAAAAAGAAGATGGTGATGATGATGGCGATGATGATGAAGACGAGGAAGAAGAAGATGATGAAGTAGAGGAAGAAGAAGAAGTTGAGGAAGAAGAAGAAGGGGAGGAAGGTGAAGCTAAAGAAGTAGAAGAAGAAGAAAAAGAAGATGTAGAAGAAGAAGAACAAGATGATGAAGATGAAAATGAAGAAGAAGAAGAAGACGTTGAAGAAGGAAAAGAAGAAGAAGAAGAAGAAGATGAAGCAGAAGAAGTAGATGACGAAGAAGAAGAAGAAGAAAAAGAA
>JAIUJO010000021.1:10000-12500 GCA_023846275.1 Vanilla planifolia
TTTATCAAGAAGAAATAGATGAAGACGAAGAAGAAGAAGAGGAAGATGATGCAGATGAAAAGGAAGAAGAAGAAGAAGAAGAAGAAGAAGAAGATGAAGAAATAAAAGAAGAAGAAGAAGAAGAACATAAGAAGAAGAAGAAGAAGAAGAACATAAGAAGAAGAAGAAGAAGAAGAAGAAGAAGAAGAAGAAGAAGGAAAAAAAGAAGTAGAAAAAGAAGAAGAAAAAGAAGGAGAAGAGGCGATAGAAGAAGACGAAGAAGAACAAGAAGTGATAAAAGAAGAAGATGATTAAGAAGAAGAAGAATAAGAAGAAGAGAAAGAAGAAGAAAAAGAACAACAGGAAGAAGAAGAAGAAAAAGAAGAAGGAGAAGTGGAGGAGGAAGAAGAAGAGGCAATAGAAGGAGAAGAAGAAGAAGTAGAAGTAGTAGAAGAAGAAGAAGAGGAAGAAGTTGAGGAAGAAGAAGAAGAAGAAGAAGACGAAGAAGAAGAAGATGAAGAAGAAGAAGATGAAGAATAAAAGCAAAAAGAAGAAGAATAAGAAGAAGAGGAAGACGAAGAAGAAGAAGAAGAGAAGATGAAGAAAAAGAAGAAGAACAATAATAAGAATAAGAATAAGAAGAAGAATAAGAAGATGGTGATGATGATGATTATAATGATGATGAAGAAAAAGAATAAAAAGATGAAGAAGAAAAGAAGAAGAAGAAGAAGAAGAAGAAGAAAAAGAAGAAGAAGAAGAAGAAAAAGATGTAGAAGAAGATAAGAAGAATGAGAAGAGGAAGAAGTAGTGGAAGAAGAAGAAGAAGAAGTAGTTGAAGAAGAAGCAGAAGAAGAAGAAGGAGAAGTAGAAGCAGAAGAAGTAGAAAGAGTAGAAGAAGAAGAAGAAGTAAAAGTAGAAGAAGAAGATGATGTAGAAGAAGTGGTAGAAGAATATGAAGAAGAAGATGAAGAAGAAGAAGAAGAATATTAAGTAAAAGAAGAAAAAGAAGAAGAAGAAGAAGTATTAGAAGAAAAAGTAGAAAAAGAGGGAGAAGAAGAAGAAGAAGGAGAAGGAGAAGAAGAATTAGAATTAGAAGATGAAGAAGTAGTAGAAGTAAAAGAAGAAGAAGAAGAAGAAGGAGAGGAAGTGCATAAAGAAGGAGGAGAAGAAATAGAAGTAGTGGTAAAAGAAGAAGAAAAATAGGAACAAAGAAGAATTAGAAGAAGACAAAGAAGAAGAAGAAAATGAAAAAGAAAAAGAAATAGAACAAGAAGAAGTTGAAGAAGAAGAAATAATAGTAGTAGAAGAAGAAGGGGTGGAAGAAAGAAGAAGATGGGGAAGAAGAGAGAGAAGAAGAAGAAGGAGATGATTAAAAAGAAGAAAAGAAAAAAGATGTAAAAAAGGAATATGAAGAAGAAGAAGATGAAACGGAAGAAGAAGAAGAAGGACACAAAGAAGAAGAGGAAGAAGGCGAGGAAGAAGAAGAAGAAGAAGAAGAGAAAGAAGAAGAGGAAGAAGAAGAGGAAGAAGAAGAGGAAGAAGGAGAAGAAGGGGAAGTAAAGGTAGAAGAAGAAGAAGAAAAAGAAGAAGGGGAAGTAAAGGAAGAAGAAGAAGAAGAAGAAAAAGATGAAGAGGAGGTAGAAGAAGAAGTTGAAGAGAGAAAGAAGGAGATAAAGAAGAAGGAGAAGAAGAAGAAGATGAATGAAGTAAAAGAAAAAGAAGAAGATGAAGAAGAAGAAGAAGAAGACCAAGGAGAAGATGTAGAAGAAGAAGACAAAGAAAAGGAGGAGGATGAAGAAAAGGAGGTGGAAGAAGGAGAACAAGAAGAAGAAGAAGAAAAAGAAAAAGAAGAAGAAGAAAAGAAGAGGAAGAATAAGAAGAAGATGAAGATGAAGAAGAAGTAGATGAAGATGAAGTTGATCAAGAAGAAATAGACGAAGATGAAGAAGAAGAAGAGGAAGATGATGCAGATGAAAAGGAAGAAGAAGAAGAAGAAGATGAAGAAGATGAAGAAATAAAAGAAGAAGAAGAAAAAGAACATAAGAAGAAGAAGAAGAAGAACATAAGAAGAAGAAGAAGAAGAAGCAAAAAAAGAAGTAGAAAAAGAAGAAGAAAAAGAAAAAGAAAAAGAAGGAGAAGAGGTGATAGAAGAAGACGAAGAAGAAGAAGAAGATGATTAAGAAGAAGAAGAATAATAAGAAGAGAAAGAAGAAGAAAAAGAAGAAGAAGTGGAGGAGGAAAAAGAAGAAGCAACAGAAGAAGAAGAAGAAGAAGAAGTAGAAGTAGAAGAAGAAGAAGAAGAGGAAGAAGTTGAGCAAGAAGAAGAAGAAGAAGAATAAGAGGAAAAAGAAGAAGAATAAGAAGAAGAGGAAGAAGAAGAAGAAGAAGAAGAAGAAGAAAAGAAGAAGAACAATAATAAGAATAAGAATAAGAAGAAGAAGATGGTGATGATGATGATAACAATGATGATGAAGAAAAAGAATAAAAAGATGAAGAAGAAAAGAAGAAGAAGAAGAAGAAG
>JAIUJO010000021.1:15000-25000 GCA_023846275.1 Vanilla planifolia
AGAAGAAGAGGAAGAAGAAGAAGAAGAAGAAGAGGAAGAAAAACAGTAGGAAGAGGAAGAAGAAGTAGGAGATTAATTATTAAGGACTACGGTATTAGAGATTAGGGATTTAGGATTAAGGATTAGAGAATATGGATTAGGGATTAGAGATAAGTGATTCGGGATGTAGGATTTATGATTAGAGATTAAGTATTAGAGATGATTAGCAATTAATAGATTAGGATTTGAATAATAAAATGGATTAGGGTTAGTCATTATGCATTTATGATTAAGGATAAGATGTTATGGATTAAAGATGAGGAATTATTGATTATAGTTTAGGGATTAGTTGTTAGGGGTGAAGGTTTTGAGTTTAGGGATTATAGGTTTGTGATTAGTAGACAGGGATTAATGATTAAGGATGGATTAGGGATTGAGGAGAAGGATGTAGGAAGAAGAAACAAAGAAGAAGAAGATGAAGGAAGAAAGGAGAAGGAAGAAGGAAGAAAGAAGAAGAAGAAGGGGATAAAGAAGAAGCAGAAAAGGAAGAAAAAGAAGAAGAAAAGGTGGAAGTAGAAGATAAAGAATAAAGAAGAAAGAGGAAGAATGATGGAAGAAAGAAGACGAAAGGAGGAAGGAAGAAGCACGAAGGAAGATGGAAGAATAAAGAAGAAAGAAGAAAGTAGAAAGAAGAAAGAAGAACTAAGAAAGAAGGAAGAAGAAGAAGAAGAAGAAGAAAGAGGAGGAGAAGATTGAAAAGTAGATAGACAATGAAGAGAAGGTGAAGGAGAAGGAGAAGGAGAAGGAGAAGTGGAAGGTGAAGGAGATGGAGAAGGAGAATGAGAATAAGGAGTAATTGATAGAGAAGGAGAAGGAGTAGGAGAATGAGAAGGAGAAAGAGAAGGAGAAGAAGTAGAAGAAAAAGGAAGAAGAAGAAGAAGAAGAAGAAGAAGAAGAAGAAGAAGAAGAAGAAGAAATAGAAGAAGAAGATGATGATAATGATGATGATAAAGAAGAAGAAGAAGAACAAGAGGAAGAAGAAAAGGTAGGAGAAGAACAAGAAAAGAAGACATAGAGGAAGAAGAAAAAGGTGAGGTAAAAGATGAAGAAGAATAAGATGGCAATGAAGATGTGGAAGAAAAAGAAGAAAAGGAAGAAGAGGAAGAAGAAGAGGAAGAATAAAAAAAGAAAGAAGAAGGAAGATTACAGAAGGATGAATGAAAGAGGTAGGAAGAAGAAAGGAGGAAGAAAGATGAAAGTAGAAAGAATAAAAAAGGAAGAAGAAAGAAGGAAGAAGAAGAAGAAGAAGGAGAGGGAAAAGGAGTGGGACCAAAGGAAGGAAGAGGAGAAGGCGAAGGAGAACGTGGAGGTGAAGGGGAAATAGAAGAGGATGTTGAAGGAGATGGAGAAGGAGAAGGAGAAGGAGAAGTAAAAGAAGAAGAAAAAGAAGAAGTTGAAGAAGAGGAAGAAGGAATAGTAGAAGAAGAAGAAGAAAAAGAAGTGGAAGAAGATGAAGAACAAGAAGATGAAGAAGATGAAGAAGATGAAGAAGAACTAGAAGAAGAAGAAGTAGTAGAAGAAGAAGAAGAAGAAGAACAAGAGGAAGAAGTAGCGGAAGAAGAAGAACAAGAAAAGATGAAGGAGAAGAAGAACAAGAAGAAGAAGTGGAAGAAGAAGAGGAGGAAGAAGAAGAAGAAGAAGAAGAAGTAGCTGAAGAAGAAGGCAATGAACAAGAAGAAGAAGAAGCAGAAGAAGAGGAAGAAAAGAAAGAATAAGGAAAAGGAAGAAGAAAGAATGAAGAAGGAATAAGGAGGGAGGAAGATGGCAAAAGGATAAAGGAAGTAGGAAGAAGAAAGAAGAAAGTAGATTGAGAAAAAGAAGAGAGAAGAAGGAAGGAATAAGAAGAAGAAGAAGTATAAGAAGGACAAGGAAAAGGAGAAGGAGGATTAGGAGAAAGTATGGGAGAAGGTGAAGGAGAAGGGGAAGGAGAAGGAGAAGAGGAAGGTGAAGGAGATGGAGAAGGAGAAAGAGAACGAGAAGGGGAATGAATAGTAGACAAGGAAGAAGAAGAAGAAGGAGAAGCATAAGAAGAAAGACAAGGAGAAGGAGAAGGGGAAGAGGAAAGAGAAGGAGAAGACGAAGAAAAACAACAAGAAGAAGAAGTAGAAGGTGAAGAAGGACAAGGAAAAGAAGAAGAAGAATAAGAGGAAGAAGAAGAGGAAGAAGAAGGATAGGAAATGAAGAGGGAGAAGAAGAAGAAGAAGATGAAGAAGAAGAAGAAGAAGAAGATGAAGATGAAGATGATGATGATGAAGAAGAAGAAGAAGAAGAAAAGAAAGAAAAAGATGAAGAGAATGAAGAAGAAGAAGAAGAGGAAGAAGAAGAAGAAGAAGAAGAAGAGGAAGAGGAGGAAGAGGAAAAAGAGGAGGAAGAAGAAGAAGAAAATGGGGAAGAAGAAACAAAAGACGAAGAAGAAGAAGTTGAAGAAGTGGAACAGGAAGAAGAAGAAAAAGAAGACGAGGATGAAGAAATGGATTAAGGATTAGGGGTTAGGAATTAGGGATTGCAGATTAAGGATGGAGTGGTTCGGGATTAGGAATATGGATTACAGATTAGAGAGGTAGGGATAAGGGATTAGAGAGGTGTTAAGGATTGGTGGTTAGGGATTAGGGATGGAGGGATTAAATATTAGGCAATAAGGATTATGGATTAGTAATTAGAGATTAGGGTATAAAAATAAAGGATTATGGATTAATGAGTTAGCATTAGGGAATAAGAAATAAGAATTATGGATTAAAGATTTAGGATTTAGGAGTAAAGATTAGAGATGAAGGGATTAATGATTAAGGATTAGAGTTTAGGGATTAAGGATTAATTATTAAGGATTAGAAATTTGGGATTAAGGATTACATATTAAAGAATAGAAATTATGAATTCAAGATTAGTGAGTAGGGATTTGAGATGTAGTTTTAAGTGTTAGAGATTAAGGATTAGGATTAAGATTAGGGATTAGAGATTCAAGATTAGAGATTCAAGATTAAAAATTATGTTTTATAGATTAGGAATGTAGGGTTAATTATTATGTATTAGGGATTAGGGTTTAAAAATTTAGGAATAAAATTATAGATTAATGATTAGAGGTTAGAGATTAAAGATTATAGATTATAGGGTACGGACTAAGGATTAAGAATTAGGTATTAGTGATTAGGGTTTAGAGATTATGGATTAAGGATTAATGATTAGGGATTATGGATTAAGGATTCAAGATTAGGGATTAGGGATTAGGGAATAGGTAGAAGGAAGAAAGAAGAAGGAGGAAGGAAGAAGAAGAAGAAAGAAGGAAGAATGGAGAAGTTAGAAGGAAGAAGAAGAAAAAGAGAAGGAAGAAGAAGAGGAAAAAGAAGAAAAAGAACTTTGAAAAGAAGAGGAAGAATAAAGAAGAAAGAAGAAAGTAGAAGAATGAAAGAAGATGAAACAAGGAAGGTGGAAGGAAGAAGCTGGAAGGAAGAAGGAAGAAGAATGAAGAAAGAAAAAAAGAAAGACAAGTGAAGAAGAAGAGGAAGAAGAAGTAGAAGGAGAAGAAGGAGGAGAAGGAGAAGCAAAAAGAGAATAAGAAGTAGTTGGAGATGGAGAAGCAAATGGAAAAGGTGATGGAGAAGGAGAAGGAGAAGGAGAAGGAGAGGAAGAAAGAAGAGGCGAAGAAGAAGGAGAAGAAATAGTAAAAGTAGTAGTAGAAGAAGAATAAGAAGAGGAGGAAGAAGTGCAAAAAGAAGAAGAAGAAGAAGCGCAAAAAGAAGAAGAAGAATAAGAAGAATAAATTGAAGAGGAAGAAGTAGAAGAAGAAGAAGAGGAAAAAGAAGAAGAAGAAGTGGAAGAAGAGGAAGAAGAAGAAGAAGAAGAAGTGGTAAAAGAAGAATAAGAAGAAGAAATAGAAGAAGAAGAAGAAGAAGAAGAAGAAGTAAGAGGAAGAAGAAGATGAAGAAGAAGAAGAAGAAGAAGAAGAAGAAGAACTAGTAATAGTAGAAGAAGCTAAAGAAGAAGAAGAAGAAGAAGAAGAAGAAGACGATGACAAAGATGATGAAGAAGAAGAATAAGAAGATGAAGGAGAAGGAGAAGAAGAAGAAGAAGAAGAAGAAGAAAAGAAAGAAGAAGAAGGGGAAAAGGTTGAGGAAGTAGTAGAAGAAGAAGAAGAAGTTAGAGGAGGATGAAGAAGAAGAAGAAGAAGAAGAAGAAGATAAAGAGGAAGAAGTGAGAGAGGAGAAAGAAGAAGAAGTAGAAGGTGAAGAAAAATAATAATAATAAGAAGAAGAGGAAGAGGAAGAAGAAGTAGAGAACTAGAAGAACAAGTAGAAGGAGGAGGAGGAGGAGTAGTAGTAGTCATAGAAGAAGAAGAAGAAGAAGAAGAAGAAGCAGTAGAAGAAGCAGAAGAAAAGGAGGAAGAAGAAGAAGAAGAAGAAGAAGAAGAAGAAGAAGAAGAAGAAGAAGAAGAAGAAGAAGAAATAAGAGAAAGAAGAAGAAGAAGGGCAAGAAGAAACAGAAAAATAAGAAGGGAAGAAGACGAAGAAAAAGTTGAAGAAAAGGAAGAAGAAGAAGAAGAAGAATAAGAAGAAGAACAAGAAGATGAACAGGAAGAAGAAGAACAAGAAGAAGAAGATGTAGAAGAAGAAGAAGAAGGGGAAGAAGAGGAAGAAGAATAAGAAGAAGAAATAAAAGTGGAAGAAGAAGAAGAAGAAGAAGAAGCGGAAGAAGTAGAAGAAGAGGAAGAAGAAGAAGAACAAGAAGAAGAAGAAGGAGAAGAAGACGAAAAAGAAGAAGAAGAAGAAACAGAATAGGAGGAATAGGAAGAAGAAGAAGTAGAAGAAGAAGAGGAGGAAGAAGTAGAAGAAGATGAAGATGATCAAGAAGAAGAAGAAGAAGTAAGGGGAGGAGGAGGAAGAAGAAGAAGAAGATGAAGAAGAGAAGGAAGTGGGAGATGAGGAAGAAGAAGAAGAAGAACATCAACAAGAATAAGAAGAAGAAGAAGATGAAGAAGAAAACGTAAGATGAGAAAGAAGATGTTGTAGTAGTAAAAGTAGTAGAATAAGTAGAAAAAGATGAAGAAGAAAAAGGAGAAGGAGAAGAAGAAACAGAACAAGAAGTAGTAGAAGTAGTAGTAGTAGTAGAAGAAGAAGAAGAAGAAGAAGAAAACAAAAAATAGGAAGAAGCATAAGAAGAAGGAGAAGAAGATGAAAAAGAATAAGAAGTAAACAAAAATCAAGAAGTGGAAGAAGAAGAAGAAGAAGAAGAAGAAGAAGAAGAGGAGGAGGAAGAAGAAGAAGATGATGAAGACCAAAAAGAAGAAGAAGAAGAAGAAGAAAAAATGAGAAGAAGTAGATGGAGTACAGGAAAAACAACAAGAACTAGAAGAAGAAGAAGTAGATGGAGAATTAATAGGAGGAAGATAAGAAGAAGAAGAGGAAGAGGAAGAAAAGAAGAAGTAGTAGTAGTAGTAGTTGAAGTAGTAGAAGAAGAAGAAAAGGAAGGAGAAGAAGAAGAAATGGATAAAGAAGTAGAATGAGAAGAAGAAAAAGAAGTGGAAGAACTCGAAGAAGAAGAAGAAGAAGAAAAAGAAGAAGAAGAAGAAGAAGAAGAAGAAGAAAGAGAAGAAGAAGAAAAAGAAGAAGTGAAAAGGAAAGATGAATTTGAAGAAGAATTGGAAGAAGAAGAAGAAGATGAAGAAGTCGGAGAAGAAGAAGAAGATGAAGAAGAGGAAGAAGAAGAAGAAGAAGTAAGAGGAAGAAGTAGTAGCAGTAGTAGAAGAAATAGTAGAAGAAGAAGAAGAAGAAGAAGAAGAAATAAAAGATGAAGAAAAAGAAGAAAAAATAGGAGAAGAAGAAGATGGTGAAGAAGATAAAGAAGAAGAAGAAGAAGAAGAAGAGGAAGCCAAAGAAGAAGATGAATAAAAGGAAGAAGTAGAAGAAGAAGAAGAAGTGGAAGAAGAGGAAAATGAAGAAGTAGAAGTAGAAGAAGAAGGAGAAAAAGGAGAAGACCTAGAAGTAAGAGAAGAAGAAAAAGGCAAAGAAGAAGATTAAGAAGAAAACAAAGTAGTTGTAATAGAAGAAAAAGAAGAATAAGAAGAAGGTGATTAAGAAAAAGATGGAGAAGAAAAAGGAAGAATAAGAAGAATAAAAAGAAAAAGAAAAAGAAGAAGAAAAGGAGGAGGAAGAAGGAGTAGAAGAAGAAGAAGGACAAGAGGCACAGGAAGAAGAAGAAGAAGAAAAAGAGAAGAAGAAGAAGAAGAAGAAGAAGAAGAAGAAGAAGTGGAAGAAGTGGAAGAAGAAGAAGAAGAAGAAGAAGAAGAAGAAGAAGAAGAAGAAGTTGACGAAGAAGAAGAAGAAGAAGAAGAAGAAGAAGAAGAAGAAGAAGAAGAAGAGGAATAGGAAGAAGAAGAAGGAGAAGAAGAAGTAGTAGAAGAAGAAGTAGAAGAAGAAGAAGTGGAAGATAAAGAAGAAGGGGAAGAAGAATAAGAAGAAAAAAAGTACAAGCAGAAGTAGAAGAAGAAAAAGATGAAGAAGAAGAGAATGAAGAAGATAAAGAAGAAGAAGAAGAAGATGAAGAAGAAGAAGAAGAAGAAGAAGAAGAAGAAGGAAAAAAGTAGAAGAAGAAGAAGGACAAGGAGATGGAGAAGAAGAAGAAGATGATGATGAAGAAGTAGAAGTAGTGGAAGAAGAAGAAGAAGAAGAAGAAGAATAGAAAGTAGAAGAAGGAGAATAAGAAGTATAAGAGGTAGAAGAAGAGGAAGAAGAAGATGGAGAGGAAGATGAAGTAGGAAAAGAAGAGGAAGAAGATGAAGAAAAAGAAGCAGTAGTAGTAGAAGAAGAAGAAGGAGAAGAAGAAGATGTAAGAGGAAGAAGAAGAAGAGTAAGAAGAAGAAGAAGAAGAAGAAGAACAAAAGAGGAAGATGAAGAAAGAGATGTAGAGGAAGAAGAAGAAGAAGAAGATGAGGCAAAAGAAGAAGGTGACGATGAAGAATAAGAGGGGTAAGAATTTTAAGAAGAAGTAGTATTAGTAGAAGAAGTAGAAGAAGAAGAAGAAGAAGACAAAAATGAAGAAGTTGGAGAAAGAGAGAAAGAGGAAGAAGAACAAGAAGAAGAAGAAGAATAAGAAGTAGTAGAAGACGATGAAGATGTTGAAGAAGAAGAAGTAGAAGTAGAAGAAGGTGAAGAAGCAGATGAAGAAGAAGATGAAGAAGAAGAAAAAGAAGAAGAAAAAGTCAATGAGAAGAAGAAGAAGAAGAAGATGATGATGAGGATGATGACGACAATGATGAGGATGAAGAAGAAGAGGAAGAAGTGGAAGAAGAAGAAGAAGAAGAAGAAGAAGTAGAAGTGGAGGATGAAGAAGAAGAAGGAAAATAAGAGGAGAAAGAAGAAGAAGAAGAAAAAGGAGAAGGAGAATAAGAAAAACAACAACAAGAAGAAGGAAAGGAAGAAGTGGAAGAAGAAGAAGAATAAAAAGATGAAGAATAAGAAGAAGAAGAAGAAAAAATGGAAGAGGAGGTAGAAGAAGAAGAAGAAGAAGAGGAAAAAGATGATGATCTTGATGATAAAGAGGAAGAAGAAGGAGAAGAGGAAGAGAAGAAGAAGAAACAGAAGAAGAAGAAGATGAGAAAGAAGAAGAAGAAGAAGAAGAAGAAGATAAAGAAGAAGATCATGAAGAAGAAGAAGAAGAGGAAGAAGAATATGAATAAGATGAAGAAGAAGTAGAAGTAGAAGAAGAGGAAGAAGAAGAAGGGGAAGAGGAGATGGAGGAGGTAAAAGAATAAGAATAAGAAGAAGAATTAAGAGGAGGAAGAAGAAAAAGAAGAAGAGTAAGAAGAAGAAGAAGAAGAAGAGGAAGAAGTAGGCGAGGAGAAAGAAGCAGAAGAAGAAGAAGAAGAAGAAGAAGAAGAAGTAGAAGAAGAAAAGCAAGAAGAAGAAGATGACGACTTAGAAGAGGAAGAAGAGGAAGAAGAGTAACAAAAAGTAGAAGAAGAGAAAAAAGAAGAAGAAGAATAAGAATAAGAAAAAGAAAAAGAAAAAGAAGAGGAAGAAGAAGAAGAAGAAGAAGAGGAAGAGGAAGAAGAAGAAGAAGAGGAAAAAGAAGAAGAACAAGAAAAAGAAGAAGGAGAAGAAGACGAACTAGAAGAAGAAGAAGAAGAAGATGAAGAAGAAGAAGAAGAGGCAGAGGAGGTGGAAAAAGTAGAAGAAGAAGAAGAGGATGAAGAACCGAAAGAAGCATAAGAAGAAGGAGAAAAAGAAGAAGGGAAAGAAGTAAGAGAGGAGGAGGAGGAAGATGAAGAAGATGAAGAAGAAGAAGTAAAAGAAGAAGAAGAGGAAAAAGAGGAGTAAGAAGTAAGAGGAAGAAAAAGAAGTACTTTTCGTAAAGGAAGCATAAGAAGAAGAAGAAGAAGAAGAAGCATTAGAAGAAGAAGAAGAAGTAGAAGATGATGATGATGAAGATGAACAATAATAAGAAGGCAAAGACGAAGAAAAAGAAGAAGAAGAAGAAGAAGAAAAAGAAGTGGAAGTAGTGGAAGAAGAAGGAGAAGATGAAGAGGAAGAAGAAGAAGAAGAAGAGGAAGAAGAAGAACGAAAACAAGAAGAAGAATAACAAGAACAAGAAGAAGAAGGTGAAAAACAAGAAGAAGAAGTGGATAGCGAAGGATAAGAAGAAGAAGTAGAAGAAGAAGAAGAAGTTTGAGTAGAAGTAGCAAAAGAAGAGGAAGAACATTTGAAGAAGAAGAAGGAAGAAGAAGAAGAAGAAGTAGAAGAAGAAGAAGAAGAAGAAGAAGAAGAAAAAGGAGCAGAAGAAGAAGGTGAAGAAGAAGAAGAAGAAGAAGATGAAGATGAAGAAGAAGAGGAAGAAGAAGAAGAATAAGAAAAAGAAGAAGAAGTAGAAGAAGAAGACGAAGAAGAAGAAGAATGAGAAGAGGAAGAAGAAGAAGAAAAAGATGAAGAAGAGAAGGAAGTAGGAGATGAGGAGTAGAAGAAGAAGAAGAAGATGACGACAAAGAAGTAGTAGTAGGAGGAGGAGGAGGAGAAGAAGAAGAAGTAAGAAGCAAAAGAAAATGAAGAAGAAGAAAAAGTAGGAGAAGAAGAAGAAGAAAAAGTAGGAGAAGAAGAAGAAGAAGATGATGATGAAGAATGAGAAGAAGAAGAAGAAGAGAAAGTAACAGAAGAAGAAGAAGAAGGAGAAGAAAAAGAACAAGAAGTGAAACAAGAAGAAGAAGAAGAAGAAGAAGTAGAACAAGAGGAAGAAGAAGATGAAAATGAAGATTAAGAAGAACTGGAAGGGGAAGGAGAAGAAAAGAAGAAGTAGAAGAAGATGATGGAGAAGAAGGAGATGAAGAAGAAGTTGGAGAAGAAGAAGGAGAATAAGAAGAAGGAGAAGCAGAATAAGTGGTATTAGTAGTAGATGGAGAATAAGACGTAGTAGTTGTAGAAGATGAAGATGAATAAAGAGAAGAAAAAGAAGAAGAAGAAGAAAGAGAAAAAGAAGAGCAAGAAGAAGAAGAAGGAGAAGAAGATAAAGAAGAAGAAGAAGAAGACGAAGAAGAAGAAGAAGAAGATGAAAAAGAAGAAGAAGAAGAATAACAATAAGAGGAAGAAGGCGAGATAGAAGAGGAAGGAGAAGAAGAAGAAGAAGAAGAAGAAGAAGAAGGCAAAGAAGAAGAAGGAGAATAAGATGAAAAGGTAATAATAGGAGAAGTAGAAGAAGTTGAAGATGATGAAGAAGAAATAGAAGAAGAACAAGAAGTAAAAGATGAAAAAGTTAAATAAGAGCAAGAAGAAGAAGTTGGAGAAGCAGAGGAAGGCGAAGAAGAAGATGGGGAAGTAGAAGAAGAAGGAGAAGAAGAGGAAGAAGAAGAAGAAGAAGAAGAAGTAGTAGTAGTAGAAGAAGAAGAAGAAGAAGAAGAACAAGAAGAAGAAGAAGGAGACAAAGAAGAAGAGAAGAAGAATAGAAAGAAGAAGAAGAACAAGAAGAAGAGTAAGAAGAAGAA